>BPTQ01000008.1:274935757-274949707 GCA_019973895.1 Chrysanthemum seticuspe | reverse complement strand
AATTTCCTCTAACCGATCGGTCGCATCCCGTAACCGGTTCGGTTGGAAGGTTGGTCACAGTTTGGTTCATTCCAACCGATCGGTCACTACCCGTAACCGGATCGGTTGGACTAATCTGCAAAAAAAAAAAAAAAAAAAAAAAAAAAAAAAACCAGTTTTCAATTTTTTGTTTTTGTGTGTTTGTGTTTAGATTAAATAAGTTTAAATGTCTTTTTGTTTTTGCAAGAGTATCATTTCTTTTATTTGGTTTTTCCATTTTAAATTTTGTTAATTTGGTACATTGTGAATAAATAAGTACATGTGTTTTAAAAATAAATGTGTTTTGAACTTTGTGGGTATGTTCACTGGAAACCCTCACGAGACTATAACTCGTCCACTCGGGCCACCGAGGGGTTTAAAGGCTTGTTGCATGCGCTAAATGCAACCATGATGCCTACGAAAGTGAGTTTTAGAATTTTACGCGTTTTTGTAGTTTATTTTGTTTTTGCAGATTTAATAAGCTCTTGGAGGAAGGATTGATTGGATTGTTGGAGACGTTATACTTGGGATTGGACATGTTTGGATGAGAAATCGATTGATCTCACGCGCTTATGCTAGCGTTTGCTTAGCATCTTATCATATGGAGTTCGATCATGATTTCTTCTGCCCGGGAGGTTTCGTTTATCTTAGACTTATAGTTTTATTTTTCCCTATCTTAAATGCTTTGAAGTTTTCACAATTGCTTTATTTTTGTTTCTTTGTTATTTTTCCTTTGTTTGTTTGGTAAATTATTTTAAATTGATTTGTTTAAGTACCTCGAAAGTAAGGCTCACCAATTGTAAACAAACTGTGTGAGAGGTATAAGGCGGGTCTCCCTGATTCCCTAAAGAAGTTTGGTTTTTAATATGCTTCGCGCTGACCTGCTTCTCCGCTTCTTTGTGCGTTTCAATGGAGCTACCGAGAACTCGTGGGACAAGAATAAGTCATGTTTGGTTTTTAAAAAAAATAAATATAAAAAAAAAAAATTTAAATTAAAAAAATTAAAAAACTAAAAAAAAAAAAAAAAAAAAAAAAAAAAAAAGGGATCGTAGTTAATTAATTATTTTTTGTGTGTGCTTAACTTAAGTGTGGGGGGAAATATTATTGCGAAAAGCGAAACTAGTTTTTAGATTCCAAATTTTTGGGCCTGTTTTTAAATTTTGTGAGCTTGTTTGCCCTTATGATCTAGTTGTTTTCACGCGTATAGGATAATATATTAGAATAATTGGATCAACCCACTGGTGAAATCGGTAATTTTGAAAAACTTGAGATGTGTCCCGATTAATATTGCAATCCATTCTGGGATCGATGACATTTGCTAGCACATATTATAGCCCTTTCCACTAAATTGTGAGGATTTGAGCCTGTTTCATATATATCATACATCTTTTATGCTTGAATATTTTGTTATGAGTGTGCCGGTGATTTTATTTATTCTAGAACTTGTACTTGCAAATCATTACCAGACCGCAGTAAGATCACATTCGTGTGATATAAGTGTATTCGTGTGATAAAGAGGCACCTTAGGAATAGAACCCAAATGGCCTTCCGTTTACATCTAATGATATATTAGCTAACCACATCGGTTAGTTAACCACCTTTACATGGACCCATTTGTTAGCGCTCATCTTTAGCGCTAGATACCCCTAGTTACACCCTTTGAGCCATTCTTTTCTTTTTTGTTAAATCCAGAAAAATACAAAAATATTTTACACTTTAAACCTTAGCCTACCCCTTGTCGAAGTCTAATGGTTGGTTGCTAGTTGCTTGGTTGTTGGATTGTTTTTGATGATTATGAGTTAGCCACACTTTGCCATTCGTGTGTGCCATTCCGACAAAGATAGAGATTGATCACCTTTATATTTTGTATTTTTGTGGTGATGCTTATACGAAGTGTGGGGGAGATGTGATGCATGAAAAAAAAAACGAAAAAAAAATGAGAATAAGTCATCAAGAAAAAAAAAAAGAAAAAAAAATATGTGATGACAATGTGCTATATTATTATGTAGATGAAGGAAGATGAAGTATGTTTAAGTTATCGATTAGCCAATGTGCTAAGACGTGATATATTATATATTTGGTGATCGATATGTGAAGAGAAGTTAGTAACTATAATCATTTTCGGGTTCACGGATTGTTTGGTGACTAGCAACGTTGGGTATTAGACTTGACTTTATTTTTCTTTAAAACCAATTTCATATATATCCCATGCCTTATCCATACCCTTTATTCACCCTAAGCCTATCGTTATATCCCGAATAAAAGCCTTCTTTAGATGTTTATACTTGGTGCTTACGCCACGTCGGTGGAGTTTTGTTTCTTGTACAAGCCTATGGTAATATTTAGATCATGACTGAGCAATATGAGTGTACGATTCCTTAATACTATCCATCACTAAATAAATTGAGTGTTGAGTGAATTATACATCCGTTCTTTTTCGTGAGGTGCTTAGCCATGTTATCAAGCAAGAGAATCCATAAGGTATTGTCAAACATCTCGATTTTTCACCATAAAGCTTAAAACGATGAATTTTATCTTGTACTTGGTAGATTTGCATCGCATTTTTCTAATCATCTTTCATGCACCATGTGGGATTTTATTTTTCTTAATTTCTAGATTTGCTTGAGGGCAAGCAAAACCTTAAGTGTGGGGGAGTTTGCGCTCATTTTTCGCTTATTTTTATTTAAAAAAAAAAAAAAAAAAAAAAAAGTAAAAAATATAAAAAGCCAAAAAAAATATTTTAATTTTTTTATTTTTCTTTTCGTCTTGTCATTTAGGTTTGTCTTTTAATTTTTTTTTTCTTAGATTTGCTTGAGGGCAAGCAAAGTTTAAGTGTGGGGGAATTTGATAACGCTCAAATTGTGCATGTTTTTAGTAGCATTATCTGTGCTTTTATGTGTGTTATTTGGCTATAATCATATGCTTTTGTTGCTTAATCGTATCAAAGTGCGTTTGCTAGTTCATTTGTAGCCAAGTACAGGAAAGTGGAGAAAAAGACGGAAAAAGAAGTAAAATACGAAGATTTCTCCATATACGAAGAATTACCGACCAATGAAAGACTTGCGGAGTATATTCGAGAAGATAAAGTCATCAAGATGGTGGTCCAAAGACTCAAGAATAAAGTTCAAGAAGGAAAACGAGAAAGAAATGAAGAAAAGAAGCTTAAACGAAGACATATTGGAAGACTCGTTGTTCCCGACACACCTTCACCATTTTGGCCATAACTTTTGCATACGGACTCCGTTTGACCCCCGGTTCGCGGCCACGGAAAGCTAAGAGAAAGATCTACAACTTTGCAGTTTATGAATTTTTGTGTAATTGCTCCAACCGATCGGTCGAGACCCGTAACCGGATCCGGTTGGAGAATGGTCAAGAAGACCAACCGAACGGTTGGAGCTCAACCGGATCCGGTTGGAGGTCCTGTTTCAGCCATTTTTCCATTACTAAGGTTCCAAACATGTTCCAAACGATTCTAGTCCCTTCCTACATGGTTTCTAGTCCCTTCCAAGCTCCTTGGCCTCCAAGTAATGCATTGAATACCCTAGGCCTTGGTAGTAGTATAAATAGAACCCATTTGGCACCTCATTTCATCATCCCTTCTCCATCTTTCTCATCCCATTCATCCACCACTCCATCTCTAGGTGTGAAATTCAAGCCTCCACCCTTAAGGACGAATTTCCACCTAAAACAACATCCCTCTCTCAACTTACCTTCCCCAAAGGTGTGAAATTCAAGCCTCCACCCTTAAGGAAGAATTTCCACCTAGAGAGAACACAACCACTCTCAATATCTTCACCCCAAAGGTGTGAAACTCAAGCCTCCACCCTTAAGGACGAGTTTCCACCACCTATCCTATCCCAACTTGTGTGAAATTCAAGCCTCCACCCTTAAGGACGAATTTCCACCAATTACACCAACTTATCTTCCCCAAAAGACCACAAACCTCTGCCAAATTCGTGTAGTGTGCTCAAGGGTTGTCGAAGGCGTTTGGACATCATTTTCCGGCTTGGTAGAACTATTGTAGTTGATTGGAGGCTTGAAGGTTGCTATAATCCTTCATCTTTGCCTATTGTAATTCATACTTTGGGTAAACCTTGTTACTTTTCTATTTAAAGATGTTTGTTATTGATATGATTATTGAGATTTTGTGTTTGATTGGAATAATGATGAATGTCTTGATACTTGCTTGTTCTTATATTGCTTTTCTTGTTGGTTTGATCCGTGACAATCATAACCATCAACTTGTTACTTGTTCTTATAATGCTTTTCTTGTTGGTTTGATCCGTGACAATCATAACCATCAACTTGTTACTTGTTACTTGCTTAAACAAACAAACAACACTTGTAGTGCAACCAAGTCTCTTGGGACGACCTTGATTTACCATATACTATACTACAACTTGACTAGGGTATACTTGCCCGAATGTGTTCCTAGTTAACCGGTAATTCTTGTTATAAATTTAAAACCCCGATGAAGCACATCACTTGGCCATAAGATTTCAAAAAATGGGATTGAGGTCGATAGAGCAAAAGTCGATGTTATTGCTAAACTGCCTCATCCTACTACCGTCAAAGGTATTAGGAGTTTTTTAGGTCATGCCGGTTTCTATCGTAGATTCATACAAGATTTTTCTAAAATCGCCCGGCCTATGACTCATCTTCTTGAAAAGGATGCTCCTTTTATCTTCTCACCTGAGTGCATCGAAGCTTTTGAAACATTAAAGAAAAAGCTTACTGAAGCACCCATTCTCGTTGCTCCCGACTGGGACTTGCCTTTTGAGCTCATGTGCGATGCAAGTGATTTTGCTATCGGCGCAGTCTTAGGGCAACGTAGAGCTAAGCATTTTCAGCCTATCCACTACGCAAGTAAGACTATGACTGAAGCTCAAACTCATTACACTACCACAGAAAAAAAACTATTAGCCGTGGTATATGCGTTTGAGAAGTTTCGGCCATACTTAATCTTGACCAAATGCGTGGTGTATACGGATCACTCGGCTCTCAAATATCTCTTTGCAAAACAAGATGCAAAGCCGAGATTGCTTCGTTTGGTTCTCCTTCTCCAGGAATTTGATATCATCATACGTGATAAAAAAGGAGCTGAGAACCTGGCTGCTGATCATCTGTCCCGTCTAGAAAACCCTCACCAAGATGTTTTCGAGAAAAAGGAAATAAATGAAACATTTCCTCTCGAGACACTTAATGCGGTTTCTTTTCGTGGAAACTCTTCTACCCCATGGTTTGCTGACTTCGCAAATTACCATGCGGGTAACTTTATAGTGAAAGGGATGTCGACCCAACAGAAGAACAAATTCTTCAAAGATGTTAAACATTACTTCTGGGACGACCCCTACCTATTCAAAATCTGTGCGGATCAAGTCATCCGACGGTGTGTTTATGGACAAGAAGCTATGGATATTCTCAAAGCTTGCCATGCTGGACCCACTGGGGGCCATCATAGTCCAAATTACACCGCCAAAAAGGTGTTTGATTCCGGGTTTTATTGGCCCACAATTTATAAGGATGCCCACGATTTTGTCAAAACCTGTGACGCTTGTCAACGTCATGGAAATATCTCTCAAAGAAATGAAATGCCACAAAATGCCATTCAAGTTTGTGAGATATTTGACATCTGGGGTATTGACTTTATGGGGCCATTTCCATCTTCTCGAGGTAACAAATACATACTTGTGGCTGTCGACTATTTGTCAAAATGGGTTGAAGCGAAAGCTTTACCTACTAATGATGCCCGGGTAGTTGTGAAATTTTTGAAATCTCTTTTTGCCAGGTTTGGAACTCCGAGAGCGATAATCAGTGATCGTGGTACACATTTTTGCAATGACCAATTTGAAAGAGTCATGCAAAAGTATGGTGTAACCCACCGTCTCTCTACTGCATACCACCCCCAAACAAGTGGGCAGGTGGAAGTTTCCAACCGTGGTATTAAAAGAATTCTTGAAAGGACAGTAGGCGAAAATCGTGCATCCTGGTCGGATAAACTGGATGACGCACTCTGGGCCTTCCGTACAGCTTACAAAACACCCATCGGGTGTACTCCATACAAGCTAGTGTACGGAAAGGCATGTCATCTTCCGATTGAGCTAGAGCACAAGGCTTACTGGGCCTTGAAGCATGCAAACTTCGATATTCAGACAGCTGGTGATCACAGAAAAGTTCAAATGAATGAACTAAATGAACTCCGTGATCAAGCATACGAGAACTCTTTGATCTACAAACAAAAGACAAAGAAGATTCATGACTCTAAAATCAAGAACCGCGTTTTCAACGTTGGTGATCGAGTCCTTCTTTTCAATTCAAGATTGAAGATTTTCTCGGGAAAGCTCAAGTCCCGTTGGTCTGGTCCATTTACTATCACTAAGGTTTATCCTTATGGCACCATTGAGTTATCTCAGCCCGATGGTCCAAATTTTAAAGTGAATGGTCATCGATTGAAGCATTACTTTGGAGAGGACATTCCACCCGTGATTGTCCCGGATCTACAAACTTTCCCCATGAACTAATGAATGCGGGGATCGAGTCAAGCTAGTGACTCGGGAATCAAAAATAGTAGCACACACCATATGGGTTTTCACCCATGTTTCTGTCTTCTTACCCCTTTTCTACCACCCTAGTGTGGGGGAGTTACCCCACGCTGTTGTATATAAGTTTCTCTAAAAAAAAAAAAATGTGTATATATCAAAAATAAAATAATGGCCGTAATATTTCCCTTTTATGTTCTATGTTTCGGCATAACCGCCGGTACTTTGAATATTGAGGGCAATATTCATTTCTAAGTGTGGGGGGGAATTCTCATGAATTTTATCATGTAATTATTCCACCCAATTCCCCCGTTTTTGGCCAAAATTTTTTTTTGGAGTAAGTGTTTTTCACTTACTCAGCAAATGGTAATCAGTCCGCCATGTCTAACCCACATAAGGATTGGCTAATCCAGGAGCAAACGGCTCTTGGTAAAGATATCTCAAATCCGTTTATGGCTTGCAATTTGCCCAAAATTGTATGGTGTTCAGCTCACCATATCTTTAAACTAGTGAAGAGTTGGCTAGCCCGCAAGTTTATGGCTTGTGGTAAAGGCAGTTGGAAATCCATAATTGGTAATCGGCTCACCAAAGATAATATTGATATTTTATCTAAGAGTTGGCTAGTCCAGAAGCAAACGGCTTCTGGTAAAGACAAATCAAATCCGTTTACAGCTGGTGATTTGCTCAAAATCATTTGGTTATCATTGTGCCAAGGTTCTTACTTGAACTAAAACAACTGGCTACTCCAGAAGTAATGGCTTTTGGTAAAGAGATGAAATCCATTAATTTTTCTCAAATCATTGGTAGGGACTAGCAATATCTTAGTGTGGGGGATTGATGAGTGTCTAAATACTCATCATTTTTATACTGTTTAGAATGCCAAAAACATCTGAAAACACTCAGAAATGCATCAAAATGATAAAAATATCACAAATAAGTGTTTTATGTGTTTTAAATGCAAAAACATCAAAATCTGGTGAAAAACGTATCAAGTTTGCATTATTGGCAGTTTTAGTCCCCCAAGTTTAAAAAGTTGTCAAAAACAGTCCCTGGTAAAGCAAAATAAAGAAAAATGTCATTTAAGGTTCATGGGATTCATAAGTTGTCAAAACAAGCCCTTGAAATCAAAAATTGTAAAATTACAACTTAGGTCCCTCAAGTTTTGAAAATGTCAAAAATAGTCCTTGGATTTATTAAAAATGGAATTTTAAGCACTATGGTCCTTGTACTATTAAAGATTGGCAGTTTTGGTCCTTTTGTTAACTTTTGGAGAATTGCAGGTTTGGTCCTTCATGTTTGGCAGAATTGC
Source organism: Chrysanthemum seticuspe (assembly GCA_019973895.1). NCBI lineage: Eukaryota > Viridiplantae > Streptophyta > Magnoliopsida > Asterales > Asteraceae > Chrysanthemum > Chrysanthemum seticuspe. Next base: position 274,941,841 of record BPTQ01000008.1, on the reverse strand, counting down.
AAAGTTAGTCCTTGTCATTACAAAAGCCAAACTGACCCCCTTTGTATTTAGAACCCAGCCAAACCCAAAAAGAACCCTGCCAAATGACATGTGACCCCCCATTTTGGACCCCCCTTTATAATATCCCAAAGTCAAAAATAGTCAAAGGCGCCAATACCACAGGCACTGTTCATCCCCTTCATCCAAGCCTGTAAATCCAAAACCAGAGCTGGTTTTGCCTCCTTTTTCACCTTTACACCTGTTTTTCCACTTGAATACATCACCCCTCCACCTCCACAACCTCCCAAGTTTCTTTAATTGCCCAAACCTGCTCTTGACTATTTTGGCGCCAAAAATCCAAATGGACGTATATGATGGCTTTGACCAATCCAATGGTTGGATTGAGGTGGGAAAGATTCAGAGACAAAGACTGAGTCTCAAAAGATCATTATAAAGGAAAGAGGAAGCAATGTGATATGTATCTAGATTTTTTTAATTAAGCTTATGTCGTTTTAATATTTTCAAGCTTTCCTGTGTATGTTTAAACTTTCAAGTTCTTGTTTAAGTGTTTTTAAGTATAAGTGAACCTTTATCAATCATAAATTTCAAGTTTCCTTTTCATTTACAGTTTATGTAAAATCTCAACTTCAAAAGAATCTCAAATTATGCAAATGTTGTTATTTGTTGTTATTAAGGACTGAAATAGATCACATAAGCTCCTAAATAGCTTGTTAAAGCTATTAGAAACTTTTAAAAGCAGTTTAGAAGTAAAAACAGAAAAATCATAAAAATACTAAAAAAATAGTGAGAAAATAAAAAATCAATGAAGAAGGTACAAGAAGACTGGTGAAGAGCTGATTTTGGATTGCTATTTGGTTTAGTGCTTCTTGGGAAGCTATAGGATCTGTTCTCAGTCCTTGGTTATCATTTTTCACTTGGAATCCAAGTTGTAAGCCTTTTTACACATTTTGGTATTTCACTGTGTAAGATAGTTATAAGTTTAAATCTTTGTGTTTTCATGATCATTAGTTATAGTTAAGTGTAATTAAACCATAAAAACAGTCACTTGTTCTTTAAAATTTATAGTTGCTAAAAATCTTGTTTTAACAGTTAAATTAGCATAAGTTTAATTTCTTGATTTTATGTTGGTATTTCTGTTGTTTAGTATCTATTTAATCTTAGTAAGTGATAATATTAAGTTTGTAATCAGTTGCAAGGTTTAAATCAGTGTTTTGTTTTGAAAATCTCAAAACAGTCTAGTTAAAGGACTGTTTGGATTCATCAGTTTAACTGTTTTATAGGTTTCTTGTGTTATTGCTTATACTTGGGTTGTGTCTCATTAGTTCATATTATCTCAGTTCAACAAGAAAAACTAGTCCTTATTTAGTCAAAAGTCAAAATTCTCTTTAATCAAATCTTGTTAAATCACTGTTGGATTTTGATGATCTATGATTATGATTTCTTGTTCATAAGTTGTTATAATTGCTTAATCTAACTTTATTATATCTTAATATATCATAATCAGTCATTAGCTTTGATTTAAAGTTCATTAAAGTCAACCTACTAGTTTATTTCAAAAAGTCAAAATGTGCCCTGTGCACAGTTTTAAGCTCAGAATCACAAGCTTGCAAAAAGCTCATTAGTTAATCATAGCTTGTGATTCTTGGTTTTTTGTGAAGCTAACCTGGCCATCTTTGAGTTCCAAGTTTAATATTTCAGTTTGTAGCTTTTTAGATAGGGTTGCAAGTGCTTATTAGTTTGTCCCATTTTATTCAGCAAACACTGAGTTATACTCAGTGGTTTTTCAGTTTTTTAATAAGCTCATTAAAAGCTCTCTAGTGGACCCCACAGTGAGAACTTTAGTTTTTTGAAAAGCTGAGCTGGTCAACTAGTTAGTCCCAGTCTTTGTTTTCATTTTCTAGCTTATCTCAGTGCTTAAAATTAAGCCATAAAGTGCATAGTGATTAAATAAGTGTCCTGTGCAAATCAGTTAGCTTGTGCTTATTTTAGCTTAATCAGTGCTTATTTTCAAGTTTTTGTGCTTGTTCAGTTGTAATTCTAGCTTATTGTAAGTAGCTTAGCTTATTTCCAGTGTATCTTGTGCTTATTTTTAACTTAAAAGCCATTTGGCTTAAAATCTTTTGCTTATTTATTTTTTTTAGTCACTGTTGAGATAAATAAGCTCATTCTGAGCTTATTGGTCATTCTTAGAAAAAGTAATAGTTTTATAAAGTGCTTATTTTAGTATTCTTAACAAGTTTGTAAAAGAAAATCAAAAAAATAAAATAGTTGCAAAAAGGAGTTGCTGGGATTCGAACCCTGGCCACCCAGCTCACCACACACACACACTACCACTCGCCCTTGGGTCTTTTTCTGTTTTTCTTTGCATAGCTTAATACATAACCCTTGTTTTCCATTTAAGCTTATACGAGCTTATTAGCTTATTTCTAGCTTATTTAATATAGCTTTTTCAACTTTTGTATTTTTCATAGATTTGTATTAGTATAAAGTATTTTATAAAAAAGTTTCAGATTTTTCTCAATAGTTTTAGTATTTTTAATCATTTAATTAGTGTAAAATCTTATTTAATTCATAATAAAAAATATAAAAGTCTAAAAAATATAGATCTTTTTTCTAAAATTTTATTTTGTCATATAGTACGTAAGAAAATTGTTTTTACATTCGTAGGACTTTTATTTTATAAATTTTACGTTTTTGCTTACGCACTCGCGTAATTTTTATAAATAACTTACGTTTTCATTTTAAGTTACGTTTTTAGGTAATTTAAGTTTAAGTTTTAATTAAAATAATTTATTTAAGTTATTTTATTTTATAAAATCACAAAAACATCATTGTAAAAATAGTGATAGCATTTATTTAATATATTTTAACTTTTTAATTTCCTTTAATTTGCATTTAAGCCCCTGTAATTTACAAACTTTTTCTTTAGGTATAATTATTCCTCAAAATCCTTACTGATCACTATCCTTAGTGATTATTCGACATCTGTCTGTGTTAAACACCATTCATCCTCCGTGGGACTTAACGACCCAGGAATCCACTATATTCCTCTGATCCTAATTGCATTTGTTTCTGAGCTGTTTTAAGTTTATTACGGTTGGCCATTCACAAGTGGTTAGCTTGAGTAATTAAACTTGACTGTTTGGGAGCGAATCACTCATCAAGGCAACCAACAAGTTAAAAATAATAAAATTGATTTATTTGTTCAACAATATGAACAATTTTCAATATCGGATGAGGAAACTATAGATAATTCATTTGCTAACTTTAATACTATTATTACATCTTTACAAGCACTTGATGAATCCTTTTCTAGCCGTAACCATGTTAGGAGATATCTAAGAGCACTTCCATCGAAGTGGAGATCCAAGGTGACGGCAATCGAAGAGTCAAAAGATTTGACAATCCTCACCCTCGATGAACTCATAGGCAACCTAAAAGTCTACGAGCTTGTCCTTGCTAAAGATTCCGAAGCCTCAAAGATGAAAGAGAAACACAAATCTCTTGCCCTTAAAGCCAAAAAGGCTTCGAGCGATGAGGAGAACTCATCTTCGAGTAGTGACGACGAAGAGTACGCTATGGCGGTAAGGGACTTTAAAAAGTTTTTTAGAAGAAAGGGTAGATACGTCAAACAACCGTATGACGATAAGAAAGGCTTTCGGAAAAGCAAAGAGGACGAGAAGCCAAAGGATGATCGTTCTTTCTTTAAATGTGGGGACCCAAACCACTTTATTAGTAAGTGTCCCAAACGGGATGATCAAAAGGCGTTCGTGAGCGGAACATGGGGAATGAGCGACGAGGAAGACGAAGAAATTTGCCTCATGGCAAACGACGAGGTATGTCACGAATACTATAGTAGCTCATCACTTGATGACGACTCATTGCATAATGAATATGATAAACTATGCAATATTAGCTTACAATTAGTTAACAAAAATAAGCTTTTAAAGAGTCAAAATCAACGTTTAGATAAAGAAGTCATAGAATTAAAAGCAAAACTAAAACGTTTAGAAAAAGGTAAAATAGCAAGTGGTGAATGTGAACTTTGCGTTCAACTTCAAACACTAGTGGATAACTTAGATTCTAAAATTGCTAGAATGAGTACGAACACTTTAGATACAATACTCGAAGGTGTTAAAACCGGTAATAATCAAAAAGGTCTAGGTAGTCAACAACTTGATCCAACAACTAGTGAAATTAAAGAAACAAAATTCGTTAAGGAACTAGAAAAACCAGCCACTGTTGTGGCGGATCCCACGGATCCCCTAAAAAGGGAACCGGCTAGTATACAGAAAGGGATCCGTGGATCTGCTGTAGCAAACAGTAGCAATAACGTAGCTTCCTTACCTAGAACTGAGTTTGTTATAGTTAATAGGAAGAAACCAACTCATGTCACCACTAGACAACCACCTCCAAAATATAATCCTACTTTTGCAAGAAACAAAGCTTCATCTTTTTCAAAACCTAATTCATTTAGGAGACCTAATAACGTTTACCCAAAAAGTAACCATCAAATGGGATGGAATCCAAACATGCAAAACGGTTTTCCTTTTCAAAACTTTGCTCCATGGAATGCATACTCATCTTATCCATACATGTCTAACATTAATGGAATGTTTAACACTAATGGACCCATGAACAAATGGGACCAAACTTTTGAGTTTATTACTGTTTTAGGTGTACTTAAAGGTCGACCTAGACCCCGATGAATGGGTCAAGGATAGCGGGTGCACGAGGCACATGACCGGCAATAGGGATCTATTCTTCACGTACAAATCCTTCAATGGAGGTAATGTGGTGTTTGGAAATAGCAAAAGTAGAATCATCGGTAAAGGTACGATCTCTAACAAATCTCTAACCATTAACGATGTGTGTCACGTAGAAAACCTAAACTTTAATCTCTTAAGTATAGGACAAATATGTGATAAAAAGTGCAATGTACTTTTTACCGAAACCGGTAGTAAGATACTTAAAAATGGCATAACCATAGGAAGAGGAATTAGGAAACATGGAGTCTATGTCATTAAAATCGGTAATGAACCTAAAGACAAACTATGTCTTACCTCTATGGATGATACTTCGACCTTATGGCATCGAAGATTGGGTCACGCCAACATGCGACTTCTTCAATCGCTATCATCCAAAGATCTAGTAAGAGATCTACCTAAGTTAAAATATGAACATCATTTTTGTGATGCTTGTAATATAGGAAAACAAGCTCATTCGAGTCATAAAGCTAAAAACTTGGTGTCCACAACTAAGTGTCTAGAATTACTACACATGGATTTATTTGGTCCATCCGCTATCCAAAGCTATGGAGGCAACTACTATACTTTGGTAATAGTGGATGACTACTCTAGGTATACTTGGACAAAATTTTTAAAGAACAAAACGGAAACCTTTAACTATTTTGAAATATTAAGCAAAAAGATCCAAAGACAACTAGGAAGACCCATAGTGTTTATTAGGATGGATCATGGTAGGGAAATCGATAATGAAGTGCAATTCGGAGCTTTTTGTGACGCTAATGGTATTACTCACAACTTCTCGGCTCCACGCACTCCACAATCGAATGGGGTAGTAGAAAGAAAGAATAGAACTCTACAAGAAATGAGTCGAACCATGCTTAATGAACAATCCATACCTCAAAAGTTTTGGTGTAATGCCGTTGATACTTCAACGTATATACTCAATATGCAACTTCATAGTTGCCGTAATGTGGTTTTGAAAACTCCATACCTAACAAGTAATTCGTACCAAGCTGAGTAAAGAACATCTCAAGATAAGAAAGAAAGATGATGGGGTAAGCTAACACCTCACGCACCTCGGCTCTTCAACACTCATTATGGTAATCGCAGTGTTTTTCGAGGCTTAACGTGAAGTAATAGCTAAAGGGATGGTACTAGGTAGGATTATTTGTGATACCCAGAAGGATCAACAGAAACCTAGAAAAACGAATTATAAAGTTTTATCAATTTCCAAAGGCAAAACAAGAAATTTTTAAAACAGGTTCATATGGATCTCATCAGTAGGTGATAATGGTTTCATATCATCAACGGAGGTATCGAAACCTATCGCCTACCT